>NW_019168048.1:4448814-4468887 GCF_002303985.1 Durio zibethinus
GTGTCTGAAAGTCTATTAAACAAGTTTGGTTTCAAACTGGTATTTAAGATAGATAAGTTTATTCTATCTAAAAAAGAAATTTTTGTTGAGAAAGGTATATGTATGAGGGCATGCTTAAACTCAAATATTATTAATAAGAATAAAAATATTATTTCTGCTTACATGGTTGAATTTTTATATTTATGGCATTATAGATTAGGTAGGGCATGCTTAAACTCAATATTATTAATAAGAATAAAAATGTTATTTCTGCTTACATGGTTGAATTTTTATATTTATGGCATTATAGATTAGGTCATTTAAATTACAAAAAATTGCATGATATGAGTAAACTTCTATTAATTCTTGAATTTATTCAAGACATTAATAAATGAAACACATGCATATTGACTAAGATTACCAAAAATTCTTTTCTTAAGGTTAAAAAGAAATACAAAGTTATTTGAATTAATTCATAGGGATGTTTGTGATATGCATAACACTTTTACATTATCTAGAAAGAAATATTTATCATATTTACAGAAGATGTGTACTAGATATTATTATGGTTTATTGTTATATTCCAAAATAAAATGCTTTATTAGTTTAAAATTATAAATCTAAAGTTGAACTTCAGAGTGAATCTTTTATCAAAGTGCTTAAGATCATATAAAGGTATAAAATATTATAATCCAGTTACTTTGAATCTACTGAAATAATTTACCAAGTTATAGCTCCTTAATACAACATAATAAAATGATGTAGTTAAAAGGAAGAACATGTTCAATAAAAATGGTAAACGCAATGTTAATATATTTTGATCTTGGGAACAAGGATTTTAGGTTAAAGTTTTATTAACAGCTTATCATATACTAAATAGAATTCTTAACAAAGAAACAAAAATAACCCCATATGAGCAATAAAAGAAAGAAAAAAAGAAATCTTTATTATTTAAAGGTTGGGGATGTATGTTGTAGTTAAATTTCAGAACCCAAAAGAAAAAGTGGTTGAAAGAGAAATAGAATGCATATTTATAAGATATGCATAGAATAGTAAAGCATATAGGTTCATGGTTATTGAACCAAATGATTCAATTTCAGTTAAGACTATTATTAAATCAAGAGATGTAATTTTTTATTGAACCAAATGATTTAATTTTCAGTTAACACTATTATTAAATCAAGAGATGTAATTTTTTGTAAAAACATATTTAAATTTATTTCGAGATAACTATAACCACTACAAACAATTCATCTTACAAGTGGAAAAGAAATTTCAAATCCATTGGGAACAAAAAGGTTAGAAAGGCAAAAGATTTTGGTCCAAATTTCTTTATGTTCCTTGTGGAAGGGACTGGTGAAAGCATAAACAATAAAATTCCTTATTGTTTTAATGTGAAGTCTAATCCTATTACATATGAAAAGGCAATGAAGCCTCAAGATTTTATTTTTTGGAGAGAAGCAATAAATTATGAAATGGACTCAATAATGGGAAATAACACTTGAATTTTGGTTGATCTTCTACCAGGTTCTAATCCAGTAGGTTGTAAATGGATTTTCAAAAAACAAAAAAAGTAGGTGGATGGAACCATAGATAAATTTAAAGCATGATTGTTAGCCAAGGGCTTAACACAAAAGTGAAGGATAAATTACTTTGATACTTATGCCCTAGTAGCTAGAATTGCTACAATTAGACTTCTAATTTCACTTGCCTCTATTTATAATTTGATTATAAATCAAATGGATGTAAATATGACATTTTAAATGGTGAATTAGAAAAGAAAGTATATATGGAACAACCAAAATAATTTATTATTCTAGGTCAAAAGCATAAGGTTTGTAAGCTTATAAAGTCCTTGTATGGACTTAAGCAAGCGCTAAAACAATGGCATTAAAAATTTGATGAAGTCATCCTTGCTAATGATTTTAGAATTAATGAATCCAATAAGTGCATATATAGCAAATTTGAAAATGGCAAAGGAGTCATAATTTGCTTATATGTGGATGATATGCTAATTTTTTGCACTAATTTAGATCAAGTTAAAGAAACAAAGAAAATTTTTAATCAAATATTTTTCAATTTTTGAAGATATGAGTGTAGTAGATGTTATTTTCAAATTAGATAATCATTAGAGAAACAAAGAATTTTTATCAATCATTTTTTCAATGGAAAGGATATGAGTGTAGTAGATGTTATTCTTTCAAATTAGAATAATCCATAATCATAGTGCCATAACCTTGTTCATCACATCAATATTGAAAAAATACTTAATTTTTTATATTTTTTATTGTATTGTAATATCTATACCCATGATTTCAAATAAAATTAGTATCTAATACTAAAAAACATCAATCAATTGCCATATGGCAAAGATTAATTGGTTGCCTAATGTATGCGGTAGCTTGTAAAAAGGCTAAACAATAGCATTTATTGTTAAAAAGTTAAGTAGGTACACAAGTAATCCAAGTACTTACATTGGCAAGCAGATTAAAAGAGTACTTAGGTATTTGAAGAGAACATTCAATTATGAATTGTGTTATAGCAGATATCTTTTAGTTTTAGAAAGATATTCTAATGCTAGTTGGATTATTAATATAGAATATCATAATTCTACAAGCGGGTGGATCTTTGTACTTGATGGGGGTGCCATTTTTTGGGGTTTCAAGAAACAAACATGCATAACAGATTCCACCATGGTAGCTGAGTTTATTGCTTTAGCCATAACATCTAAAGAGGTTGAATGGCTAAGGAATTTATTACATGAAGTACCTTTATGGCCTAAGCTAATTTCTTCAATTTATATCCAATGTGATAGTGAAGCAACTCTAGCAAGAGTATATAGCCAAGTATATAATGGAAAGTTATTGAATTAAGATATAGCTATGTTTGACAATTAATTTTAGATGGGTAATCATTAACAAATCTTTTAACCAAAAGTCTTGCTAAAGAATTGATAAAAAAAAACTCAATAAGGATGGGGTTTAAGCTCATAAAGTAAAGTCACCCATGATGAAAACTTAACTCAACGCTTGGTATAATGTTAAGTCTTGAGTACATCATCTGTATGTGACTACTAGCATTATAGTAATCTTTAATGCCATCCTAAATAAAGTGCTATGTACCCGTAATGGTCAAGGAATGGTGAGTAATATACTTTTACTAGACTTATAACATAAATATGTTATAGTGTAATAGTTGCAAAACACTCTTAATAAGAGTTACCTATGTGAGTGTGAAATGTGGCCGTTTCTAGAAGCTTAAGAGCTTGGCTTTAATAGTATTCATGAAAAAAGGATGTAGACACATGACCATAAATGTGTTACAGGATATGAAGCATTTATTGGGTGTTGAAATTATTACGTGAGACAAGTTTGGTTACCCAAATAGAATAACTAGTTCAAAGCATAATCTATCATGTAATTTTGGTTAACTTTAACTTACTTTCAAATTTGGATTATTTTGAAAATGGTGGGAGATTGTTAGAGATTTTAAAATAAAATATGAGAAATAATCCCACATTGGAAAAGGAAATGATAAGACAGTCATTTAAATTAAGAGAAGTCAAAGTCCACTATAGTTGGACTTAATTGGCTAATGGATCATAGGCTTGGTTTTTCAAACTTGATTGGTCTTGCATTAATTAAATCATTAATATATATTAATATTTAATTAATGGCACTTGGCACTTGGCACATGCAATGCAATAAATAAAATATTATTTTATTTAAAGTTTGTAAAAAGTTATTTTATTTAAAGCTTATTAGTATTTGATTGATTTAAATTTGCCTAAAACAAACAGAAAAATAAAAACAGACAATTAAGTTTATACAAAATAGATAGATAAATCTATTCAAAATAAACAATTTTAATTGTTTAAAAATAGATAATTTTTCTCTATTCAAAACAGATAGTTTTTATCTATTAAAAATAGATAGTTATGTATGTAGGAGAAAAAGACACTTACTTATTTATAAAAGCTCCTTTGGTTTTCTTAAAAAACATATAGAAACAACTTTCAAAACTTTTCCTCTTTCTTCAAACTCCAGATTTCTTTTATAAAGTTTTGTTATAAAAAATTTTTATAGAAATTCAGTGATCTTGTGATATGTCAATAAATGCTCGATGAATTAATTTCGTCAGTGCAAAACGCAATTAATAATTGAGTTTCATTGTATTCTCAAGATTTATTGCTTGTAATTCTTTTGTACACTTACTAATTAAACAATATGATGAAAGCAAATAAAACTTTAAGGAAAGTGACACTGTTAACAACCTTAAAGCCTTTCCTTAAATTTAAGATTTACTAGAAACAGTAATTTCATATTTTCAGTGTTTGCACTAACAATTCATTATCTAAATTTCCCACCATTTTTTCACATCCAAACCTAGAGAAGTGGAAGACAATGTATAAGCCTCCTCCCAAACCGAATCCCTACCTTCACTCCCACGCGGTACCTTATCAATCTCCGGCAGATTTGCCACCAATCACCCAACCATGAACAGCTGTTTCACCATCAGAAATACCAACGCTCTATTCTCCCCCACAACCTCCACTTGTTGACTTGAAACTGTGGCTTTCGCGGCATGCAGTGAAATTTCCAACTAAAATCACAATATCAACAGCTTTGACTCCCGGATATGACGTCACTCGACGTAACTCAAGCCGATCCCCGACGTAACTACTAGTGGCCTGACGTAAATTGAGATAATGGTATCGGGGTCAACGATTCGATGAAAGAGGTCAAGTTGTTCGAGGCGGAGAGGCTAGAAGTCGGGGCTCGACATGATTAATTTTGTGGTTGCCGTGGTCGTTTTTCTCGATTCTTTGAGTTTGGCAGGGAAAGTGAGAGTTGAGGAGTTATTGCAAAGAGAAGCATCATATTTGTGCCTAGTAGAAGTGGAACCACCGAAGCAGATGGAGTGTGGATGACAAGAAACCATATCTCAATATGTTTGTTTGAAATATAATCCACACCATTAATTAACTACTTTAATTTCTTTTAACTTTCGGTGAAATTGTACAATAGTTCGATGAAATTAGTATCTTTATTTTAATGTGTTCAAAATTTTAAATTAAGTTTTTATATTTTAATAAATTGTCAAATTTAATCCAATTATTAATGGTTCAAATTTTTTTTCCTTTAATTTGATGACATGCAATTTAACTTTTTTATCGTAGCATTTTTGTTTACATATTTGTTGACTTTGTTGATGTATCAATTACACGTGATAAAAATAATAGCATTTTCCACATTAATTTTTTTTTAAATTATATGGCTCATTCTTGTATTTAGGTTAAATAATAGAATTAATCTTTTTATCTTAATGTATGTTCAAATTTAGTCTTTATACATCAATTAATTATCGAATTCAAGATTTGACCTAAAATAAATAAAATAAAACTAAGAAAAAAAAACACAAAAACTTTTTAATACAAATAGATCAAGCATAACCAAGTCAATGATAGGTCAAAGCACGAGTTACAACAGACCTATCTTCTAAAACAACGTCATTTCAACCTATTATAAAAATTAAAACATCATCTTTTTTAAATTTTTTTATTTTCTCCTCTCTCTCATCTTCATTTTCCTCTTACATCTCTTTACAAGTTTCATTTAACGAACTCATATTTCAATAAGATTTCTATAAATTAGTGAATGGAAAATTCAACGATCATAAAAAAAATTTATCCCAAAAGCTATCAATATCCATAAATCAATCATCGATCCCACCATTTTGTATCATCATCCAAAGCAAAACTAAACATAATGTCATAAAAGTTCTAAACTTGAAACCTCTAAAAATGAATTTCTCAACAAAAAATTATTTCTAATTGTTTTTGTTGGTTTTCTTTCTTTTTGTTGTATTATCTTGTCGATTATTGTTGAATTCTCAAAATTTTCCTAAATCAATTTGTCTAAAAATTTTTATATTTTCCCTTTTCTTTCAATTTTTGTTTTCTTTTTTTTTTTTTTACTTTGATTTCTTTACTTTTGATAATTTTATATTTTATAAAATTATTATAGGACTTATTTGATTAATTTTAACACTTACTTGATAAATTTTCACTTGATTCCTAGTAATTTGATTCAAGTATTCACCTGATTAATTTATTTGTCTCATGTTGTACGTCAATTAATTGGTAAAAGAATAAGGTGAAATTGCAAGAAACTTTGAAGATTAAAAAGACAAGGAGTGGCATAAAGAATACAAGAACGTGCGTGAGTGAATACGTGTTACATGAAGAGGATAGAAGTTACGAGACGTCTTCAAAGCAGGGCATACATTTGGTTGCTGCGTTGGCCTCTTATTTGGACAAAAGATGCAAAACTATTGCCCACTCTTGCATGTAGGAAGAAGGCCAGCAAACTTTCAAAGCCGAGAGCTGCTTGCTTGTATGAAGAAGTGAAGAAGCCGAGAGCTACATGTGTCTTAGCTGCAACCACTCTTTGCATGGGATGTAGAGGCCACCAAGCAGCTGTCAAGAAGAACCGGTTGCGTGGTTGGACGTGAAAGTCTGAACCTTCTCCAATCAAGGTTTGCTGATTCACTTGCACCATGTGAGACCTAAAAAGCTGCACACACTTGCATGAAGACAAAAAAAAAGCTTACGATGCCCCCTTCTCTTGATGAACATGTTTTTCTCCAAAGAAGTAATGTAAAAATTGAGCTAAAGTTGGATGCATCGTTGGTTGCCTAAGAGACACCTAAGCATCTGCCACCCATGCATGAAAAGAAGAGAGCTTGGCACGTGACAAAGGCTGGAATTTGCCTCCACTACACTGACTGCTGCTGTGGTCACGGGTTGCAACCAGAAAATTTTCTCAATTAGGCGCACAATTGAGTTGACAATGAGATGGCTGACTTGGCATTTAGCAGCACGATGATTAGCCAATGTTAGAGACCTATGGATCATCCAATGTTCAGCACTACAAGGGAAGGAAACAAGTTGAAAATGTGACTGGTCCTCTCTAAAAAATGACGCTGAATTGCTTCCAAAAATGAGTTGCCACCTCAACTGCCTTCATTTCATTTTATAACCATTTAATTGGCCTCCAATGACCTAGGAAGAGGATATAAAAGAGACATTTTTAGCCGCTGAAGAAGAAAGTCCTCAGGCCGCCTCTCTCCATGAGGGGTTTCTTGCCATTTTCACCCCAAAAGGCTGGCAGCCCTTTGGCTGTTCGGTCTTAGGGCTTTAGGAATAGTTTTACCTTGCAATTTTTTTTAAAGGCCATTTTTCTTCCGTTTCATACTTTCATTGTAGTTAAATTTCCTTGAAAATTTTCAGAGCTTAAATTTGTGTTTATTGATGCAAAGTTCTTTCATTTATGTTAAGTGCTCTGTTTCTATTTTCCAGCAGCTATTATCTACGGTTTTCCTGCATTTTGAGCTTACTTTTCTTCAAGTTCTCAAGAGCGTCTTCACTCCCTTAATTCTCAACTTTGTAGCTAAAGCTTTCGTTCAAGTCTTCAAGCTTTAAACCGTCATTTTCCAATGCAAATCTCACATTCTTCCACTCGGTTTTTACATTCTGTTTCAGTCTTGTTTCACAAAATTTTCTTTCTCTTTCTATGGTTGTTTGGAGGTTGATAAGGATGGTACAAGGTAGCTAATAGGTAGAGAAATCTTCTATGAAACTCCTTGCACTTGAATCAATCATTTTCAATTTTCCTTTGATTTATTTGCTAGTTTGTTGGCTGCCCAGTTTCTGTCTCTGTTTCAGCTTGCTACTTGTTTAAGTGTTATTTATTTGCTGTTGATGCTATTTACTTTCTTGCTCATTTAGTACCTTTAATTTCCCTTTTATTTTCCATGTTAATTAATTTCCTTGCACCTTGATTTTCTTGTTATTTAATTTTTATGTTCCTTTAATTATGATGCCAATTAATTGCATTTTCTTGTAATTTTATTTGTTATGCAATTTAATTTTATGTTATTTAATTTCATACTTTTATTTACTTTTAATGTAATTTATTTTTCATGCACTTTAAATTTATGTAATTTGCTTTTCATGTATTTTAATTTTCTTACAATTTATCTGTTATACATTTAAATTTCATGTCTTTTACTTTTATGTCATCTTTTAATTTTTGATAGATTTGAATATATTTAAGGTGCTTGATTTTAGTAATTAATTTTAAATACCACTGCAGTCCCTGAGAGATAATACTTTGAGTTAATTCTTTCACTTTATTATTGGAGCAGCCTATACACTTACAGCAGCAACTTTCACCAACTAAATAATAAAAATAAATAATCAATAATAAATAAAATACTTTTAGACATTTAAATTTGGGCTTAAAATTTAATTTCACAATTAAAGTTAAATTGATCCGAAAACAATTTTAGAACTCAATGTCGAAATGAAATTCATAGCCTATTTAATATGTAAAAAATTTACAAATAAAATGAAATGTCTAAAATTGTTTTTATTATTGATTGTGTATTTGAGTTTGTTGGATTTGTTGATTATAGGTTACTTAATGAAATTCGTAGCCTATTTAATATGTAAAAAATTTAAGAACAAAATGAAATGTTTACAATTGTTTTTATTATTGATTTTGTATTTGAGTTTGTTGGATTTGTTGATTATAGGTTACTTAATTTAATTTTTATGTTTTTGTCATTTTTAAAGTTTTTTTATTTTTTATCTATTTTTTATTTTTTATATTACAAAAATATTGAAAATAGAAATTAACAAAAAATGAAAAAATAAAATTACAATCTAAATAATTAAATAAATAAAAGATAAAAAAATATAATTCAATTTATGTTGGACTTATAATCTAATTTGAAATTAACCTAATTTGTCAAATTAAGTCCAATTAATAATTCAAATATCCAAAAACTTTTATCTAAATATGAAAAATAATGTCATGGTCAAATTAATAACTTATATTTTTTATATGTTATTTTAGGTCAAATCTTAAATTCGATAATTAATTAATGTGTATGAATCAAATTTGAACATAAATTAAGGTTAAATGACTAATTTTACTATTTAACAAAAATACAAGAATGATCTGAACAATTTGAGAAAAGTTAGTGTGAAAAAATAATGACATAACAAAAATTTTGTCACATCAATTTTGATCACATGAATTTTATACGTCAACAAAGTCAACTATCATATAAGCAAAAATGCACACCAAAAAAGTCAAAATGTCACATTATCAATTTTATTGGAAAAAGTTTGAATCGATAACAATATAACTAAATTTTTACAATTAATTAAAGTATAAGAATCTAATTTGAAACATTAAAATAAAATGACTAATTATACCATTCAACTAAAATATAGAGATTTATTATATAATTTGACCTTAACTTTCTTGCCTGCAATTTAATATAATATAATACATTTTGCTTGTTTACTTTTATTGTTGCTATTAAAAAATTGTTTCTAAGCATTTAAAAAGTGTGATAAGAAAATTATGATTAAAATTTTTAAGTGTTAGATATTATTTTTAAAAATGTTGTGCTTAATTAAAATATTTTAAAATATATTTATAGAATAATAAAATATTTAAAATAATATAATATTTTTATTCCAAACATATTTTTTCACTTTAAAAGTATTTCATAAGAAATTCTTTAGTTTAGATTTAAAAACTAGACTTTAGGATTGTGTTTGGTATGAAGTAGTCACTTAAAAATCATGATAATTTACACATGGTGATTAGATCATTATGTTTAATAACCACTTAATGATTTTAACTAGTGGTGATTTTAAATCATCAAAAGTGATTAGATTACTGACTTGAAAGGTGATTCAATCCCATCTAAATATCATTTGGTATCTTTTGTAAGATAACCATAATAATGTAATTATCGAGTAATCTTATTACAAGGTGATTTTAGCACTCGTGATTTAAAATTATTATGTTTGGTTAACAATGATAAATATTTAGAAATTAAAGATTACTGTGTTTGGTATTACTAAAAATCAAACATTATTTTGTTTAAAAGTACGAAAATAACAATGCATATTATAAGTGTTACATAAATTAATAATTTTATGGTTGTTTAAAAATAATAATTTGTAAAATATTAGTAATATTTATTTTATAATAAATATTATTAAATTAATAAATATATTTGTTGATAGATAAATATATTTTTATAATATAAATTGTTCAAAAATATATTTAAATTAGAATATGAAATCAATGTATTAAATTCATAATACAAGAAAAATAAAAATATATATTATATATAAAATATTAAAAAAGTAAAAAAATACATAAATTATTTTGAACTTATTATAATGAATATTAATTTGAAAATATAAAAATTTATAATATAAAATAATTACAATTTCAAGATGCAGCAAGACTTCAATTCATATATCAAATAGGTAAAATTGACTATTGTTAATTTTACATATCACTTTACCTCGACAATAAAAGTTTCCCACCATTTTATATGAAAATTGTATCACTTTCCAAGGCAATAATTTGATCACTATCAGTGATTCAAGATCACTACCACATAGAATTACCAAGTGACTACAAAACACAATGATCTAATTACCATATGTAAATCACCATGATTTTTAAAGTGATCATCCCATACCAAATACTATTCTAATGAAGTGATACATAAAAATTAATAATAATCAATATTACTCATTTAATATGTGATTAAAACTTATTGCTTCTTAAAATTAATTGTTATTATTTTATATTATAATTTTTGTGTGTGCAAACTAATATTTATTGTAATAAATTCAAAAATGTTTTTTGCTATTTTATAATTTTATAAAATTTATTTATAATTTAACCTTTTGATTTTAATATATTAATTTTATTTTCTAATTCAAATATTTTTTTATATGATTTATACTATAAAAACTAGTTTATTATCAATAAATATATTTTTAATTTAATAATTTAACTATATTTATTATGAAGTAAATAAAATAATGTCTGATTTTTAGTAATACCAAATATAGTAATATTTAATTACAAAAGATTAATGATTCTTAATCAAACAAAGTGATTTTATATCACGAGTGATAAAATCATTTTAATAATAAGATTATTTCAGTAATTAAATTGTCATAATAATCTTGAAAATGATATCAAATGTCACCTAAAAAAACCATTTTTTATTATTTAATATTAAAATTTGATAAAATAGTATTTAATGTAAAAGCTATTTTTTAACATATTATATTAGGCCTTGTGTTCACTAGCTGATAATTTACCCTTGTAGTAATTAATTTAAGATTTATTATTAATTTTCACATAGTATTCGTCATAACATATCTGTTCGGAAACTTAATTGCTAGACGTAAAAATTTATGATCGTGAAAAATACGATGAGTCACCACCAATCTTTTTCAAGATGTGATTGACCACCCAAAATTTATTTTTCTAATAAAATAATAAAATGAGTTTAAAACTTTATTAAAAAGATAATTTTGGTTTACGAAAATAAGATCGGGTTCGGGAGTCGATTACAGATAGGGAAGGATTAGCACTCTCACAATACCTACAAAATTAGTATCGATTAATTACGCGCTATTTGTAATTCTTGATAAAATTGATTTTTATATGAAATTTAATTATAATTCCCTTTATCTTTAAGAAATAAAAGTAGTTTTAAAAAAATTTATTTAGGAATATTATGAAAATCTTTAAATTAAAAAAATCTCTTCAAAGTCTCCAATATAAAGATAGAATTCGAAAATAGTTTTTTCATTTAAGATTTATTATAACATTCCTTTTAAAATAATAAAATAACACTCTTTATTAATAATAATTATTGATGACTCTCTAATATCTATGTAGAATACCAACAATTATATTTCATGAAATGCTATTTTAATTTTATTTATTCAAAAACTAAAAATTTTTAAGAAAACTTTTTATGCAGTAAAAACGAATAATATAATTAATATTAAACATCAACAAATATATATATAAATTATAAATGTACACATTATTCTAAAAAATGAGTTATATATAGATGATGATAAAATATGAATTTAAGAATAAGCTTTTCAAATATAAAAAAATCATATAGACTCTCTAACATCTAAGCAAAATTTGGGTGTGACTTTTTATATTTAAATTTTCATTCTATTATTTTATTTTTATATTTATTGTTTTAACAAAACTATTTTATTTTGAGTTGCAGAATGTATGAAAATTCTTAATAAAATAAAATTTCCTAAATATCCTAACATTTAGGCAGTATTTGGAAACAGATTATTTCATAAAAAGTTTTCATGCAAATCCTTAAAAATTTAAAATGAATTTAATGTTTTGGGTAGGTTTGGGTTTAATTTTAAAAATTTATGAACCTCCCACAAAGTCTTTTAGGCAGACTTTTGAAGTAAGTCACTTTTATAATTTTTCTAAAAAATGAATCTTTATATTCTTACATCTTTCATATATATATATTTATTATTATTATTATTATTATTATTATTATTATTATTATTATTATTATTGTTATTGTTATTGTTATGCATAAATTGAAAATGCATGAAAAATAAAATATACCAAACATAGATTCAAGTATGAAAGATTAAATTAAAACAAGCATGGGTATCCAAACAATAAGGAAATTAACAATGCATAAAATTAAACTTGCAATTAAATTTAAACAACATAAAAAAATTGCATAGGTATAATTAAAATTAAATACACATGAAAATAAACTTTATTAAAAGCAAACTTTAAAACTTATATTATAAAAATTCATTTATTAGAGAATTTTAACTAAAAAAACAAACCTGGACCTAACTTTTTTTTTTTTAAAGCTAAAAAATGTATATAATGGATATGGCCTTCTCTTCCCCACATCTTAAAGCTTTCATTCGGTAAAGAAAAAAAAAACTTCAAATACAACTATGGCTTTCCACCATCCAATTTGAAACCAACTTCACACCCCCTTTGGCAACATCCTATTTTGTTTAATGCCATAAAACAAGATAAAAGGGATTTTGATAAGTTTTAAAACCATGTACCTTAGTACCTACGTTTTAAATGTCTCTTTTTTTTTTTAAGAAAATAGTAAATAAATAACTAAATAACAAGCTTAGTACATCGAAATAAACCACTTACAGAATGAAAACATTAACAAAGTTGTTAAAACTTAAAGTGAAATAATAAAAAAAAAAGGAAATTCAAGTTGCTTAAAGCCTCATAAGCTATTTCTGAACCTAATAGCATTCAAGAGCCATTCTTATCTAGTTCAAACAATATCGAAAAGCAAAGGAAAAGAAATAAGAATAGCAAAGAGGAAAATATAGAAACTGACATTAAAAGGTTGTATTTCTATTTATAAACAAGGTGTTTTTGGCTTTCAAATTTTTGTAAAAGTTTAACTACAAAAATAGGAGATATAAGGAAAACAAAATGACAAGGGAAATATAATAAACAACCCTCAAAACTGTGACTACCATAGGGCAACAGTTCTAAGGCATTAAAGAGAAGAAAAATTCAAGATGGATATATGCGGCTAGGTGGTCTTTTTTTTACCTTTTTTGTGTGCTTTCTTAAAGATCTGGCTTCTTCCTTTGGCTTTCTCTCTTCCTAAACTCCAAAAACCATCCCTTCTTTTTATTGTAAAGAAGAAAGCAACTAAAATATCTTTGAAAGATTGAAGATAGGCCTTTAGATCAAATCTCATCCAAGGGTCAAATTTTTTTTTTCAATAAGCAATCTTTAGCTATTAAATCAAGATTCAATATGAGATCTACTGGTCCACATTATTCACTATAAAGGTTAGATTTTTATAGCCCTTAAACCAAATGAAAAGATCATTTTACCTTTAGTACAAAGTTTTCGATATTTAGACCATTTTCTTATAAATCAATGTTTCTATGCTCATTTTTAAAATTTTAAAGCATCACAAATATGAAATATTATAAAATTGAGATATGAAAAGCTTCGTGCATACCCTTAGCTATGTAACACTAATGACATGACTGAGTTGACGTGGCACTTACCATGTCAAGCTGACTTAACACGTTAGGTCGACACAAATATCTGAAATACCTCTAGCTATGTGCTAGGAGTCTCTAAGAAGGGAAAAGACCAACATACCCTTTTAACCATTAAATTTCTTCTACATTCTGTCCCTCCATCAAACAGTATAAGTGTCAGATTATGGGGTATGCATTTAATCTATTTTGTGTAGGTAGACTAAGTAAAAGGAAACAGTGCGATTCGATCTCCTTTGGTTGACATTGATGTAGAGGTTGACATTTGGGGTAACAGACTGCAGGCTGTGGTCTAACTTAGTGTGTGTCTGATCTTATGCATATATTTTATGTTGAATGTATAATTGGCTTAAAGGTGGCCAAGGTGCCCTTTATCCTGGGTGATCTAGGATTAGGATGGGAGTTTGTTTAGTCAACATAAGACTTGTATTTTTTTTAAGAGTTTGGACTTGAGTCTACATTTTGAATTTTGATGACGAATCAAGTACCAGTTCATTAGATTAGTTTGGTTTAGAAAATTTATCAAGCTTGTCCTGAAGAAATGTCCGATCTGACTGGTCTAACAGTATTAAATGAGGAAAAACATAACTTGAGTGGGAAAATCTATAATGGGCAAAATGAAAAAACATTTTCTCGTCCATGCTTTGACATGTGGCATAGTTTGGGTCATTCATCTAATCAAATGCACAACTATATAAAAAGCTATTGAGACCTTCATTTTTTACCATTTTGCTTGTATTGCTCTTAATCTGACTTAAATTTTTAGACTTTAAAAGCTTTCTAGCCTTATAATTTTTCATATTTTCATCCATTCTCTTCGCTTTCTTCGATACGTATTTTTCATTATGCTTTTTAGTTTTAGTTTTGGGGAGGTCAAGAGTTCTATGGTACAACCTAGTGGGGGCCAACTCAAGTAAGATGATGATGACCTAATTTTGCAAGTCATCTAAGGTTATGATTGTTAAATAATGGCCTATTAGTTCAACTTGATGTCCAAAGAATGACAATAAAGAAATGATGACAATGCTTAGGTAAAAGAAAAACAAGTCTTGAAAATCGAAGAGTTATGTGCTCAAATAGATTTCGAGCTAAAAAATCTACCTCTTTTTTTTTATCTTTCAGATCGATCCATTTTTTATGGCCGATATTCCCTCATCTTCGGTTGTTTCCTCTTCTAGGGTCTAATCTCATCAATTTTTTTTTACTTTTATTCTCCCACCAATAAATGCTCTTGTTGTCACTTTTATTACCCCTCAGTCAACTTTCGTTAAAATTACTTCTTCTTTCGAGAGGTCTCCACCTTGCTTTTCTTTCTATGAGGTTGTGTTGCTCTTAGCCATGATTTCATCTAAAAATCTTACTCTTACTCAGGAGTTAGAGTTTTTTGGCAGTGAAGATTCTAACGATGATGAGGGTTTTGAAAAAGAATAAAAATAAAAGAGTATTCAACTAGAGAAAGTGATGACAATGAAAGGAATCTTATAGGGTATGATGAGTTGGTTGAGATTCCTATGTATACTCATTGTGACCTTAGTATGATCTCAAAGGATGTAATAAGAGAACTAAAAGGCAGGGCTAATCTCGAAGACTATCTTAACATGTGTTTAACTTATCACATTTGTGCCCTGGTGATGACCTTTCATTTTCTCAAAAAGAGTATAGCATATTAATACCAAACTCCTCAGATCAAGTCACCGACAAATTGGAGCCATATCGACTCTATATATATTGGGATTCATTCATGGTCGGTCTGAAGCTTTCACTTCATTATTTATTTGTTTTAATTGTTAATTTTTATAATTTAACTATCATTCAACTTACTTATAAACTTTATACGATACATAATAGGTTTTATCATTCTTTGCCAACACCTAGATATTCTTCCTAATCTCTTTCTATTTAGAAAATTTTTTTCCATTAAAAGGTATCCTAGTGATAAAATGTGGCATTACATAATAACTTGGCCCAATAAAAAATTATTTGTTGATTACTCGAGCTTTATCAAAAATTGGAAACTATTTTTCCTTTACCTTCAAAAGAAAAAAATAAATAAGTATTGTGAGATTGAGGTCAAGGTAAAGGCTAAGGTTGAGGCCTAGGAGATAATAAATGAGCCTAATTTTTTTTGTAAATGTGCCATTAGCTCTTTTCCATCCTAAACTTATTAGATCAAGATAAAATAAAGGAGTATACCCGTAGGGAGAGCTCATCATTAATGCCCATTAACTGACCTCCCCTAAAGTAATAAATGCGATAAAGTATTGAAGTAGGTATGAGATAACCTTGTAGGATTTTGTTTTAAGTTAGTTTTTATCTAATTGTCAACTCAATTTTACAAAGATGTTTGCTACTAAAGATTTTAACTTCTTCTTATTCTAGCATGAATCGAGGCCCAAAAAAGCCCAAAACAAGAAAATTAAGCTCGAGACCCCCTTTTATGAGGAAAATAAAGTCATTAACCCTATAATAAGTAGACAACCGAGCACTTCAACCCAACATTCTCTTGTTAATTGAAAGATGAAGTTAACATCTCATTAAGAGCTTTCCACAACAGCGTCTCTTCCTACTAAGAAACCAAGGGTCAATGTCTCATCTTTTATCTTAGAAAATTCTGAGTCAAGGGTGTTAAGGCCCCACTTGAAAAAAATTTGCACAAAGCTAAAGTACACCCCAACTGATGATCTTACAGAGAACTTTGATATGGTGAGGAATGTTATAGTCCCCTCTTGGTGAGCACTGCTTAACTCTAGCTTAGCTTTTTCATTGTTCATTGTTTTTATTTTTGCTTAAGTCAGAGCTCATCTTATGTAGTTCATCAAAAGCTCTCATCTTAGTCTTTTGACAACACTAGCTAGGCCCTCCACCATGCTTACCTTGCTATGGCTCATTTTTTTAAGGCCTAGAAAGATGTGGTTGCCCTAAACAAAGAGCATAAAAAAAGCTCAGATGTTCTAGGCAACATCAGGTCTAGCTTCAGTGCATCTCACATAAATGAGGTCGCGCAAAGAAAGAGAATAGATGAACTAACGACCAAATTGGAGACCTTTCACATTGAGAAGGCCTTAAAAAAGTTAATGAGGGAGTAGGTTGAGTTAAAACTTAGTGATGCTCAGGTTGAGATAGCTAGGCTAAAGTTTAAGCTGGTAGCTAAGAAAAAAGAAAAAGAAAACCTAAAAAGGAATGCCATTAAGAACTTCAAGGCTCTAGTGAATTCTTTAAGCTCTAGGTAGAATTCTCTATGAATAATGTGCTCAATGCCTTTAAGCTAACCAAAAATAAGGTGCAATTCATATTTGTCGACCTCAACCTTGATCTCTTTGATATTGATATCAACAATATTAGATCGAGACCTCTTTTGAATCAGTCCAAGGGGAAAGAAAAAGAAAAAGATAAAGATAGGGCACTAAATGTTGAGCTCAAGGCTGCTCTAAGGGCAAGGCCAAAGTGGATGAGATTAGGGAGGCTTAGGGCAAGGTTGTTACTACTACTCTTACTAATAAATGTGTCACTACTACTGCTACTACCTGATGTTGCTCTCACATTGCTCTTTTTCTTTTTTATTTTTTTTATTTTTTATAAATTTTTGTTTAAAAAAATCGATGTAATGTATGAGATCGATTTTTATTGTGACCTTGAATAGGTTTTTTCAAAGAATTTTTGTACTGATTTGAAATAAAGTATACTTACTCAAAGAAAGTTTAATTTTTATTAATAATATGTTCAGCATTTTTTTCTTTACTCAAAGAAGTTTAAGCTCGGTTAATTATTGTTATGGCCATCATGACATAAGCGTTATAAACTTGCCTCAAACTGTCTAAAATGAATTAACCGATATTTGATTTGACTGAAAATAATCCCAACTTTAAGTTTCGTTAAAGTGTCTAAAAATTCACCTAAATAACCAGGTGTAAATTATTTGAGAATCCATCTAAAACCTCAGGTCAAATTTTGTTAGGTCGGTTAAAGCGAGGAGTAACCATGGACGTGGTGAAATGAACATAATCATTACAACTACATTGATTTTAGAGTTACAAGTGTGAGCTCAACGACTGATCATACACTTTTAAGTTATTCGCATTCTATGTTCTTAGAATAGTGTTGTTATTCATGTTTTATAGCTTGTAAGTCATGTCACAAACGATCTCTTTGACTACATATGGTCATTCTTAGGTCAAAGCTAATTTACCACCTCGATCACCAACTCCTGAGGCTTTGACCTTTCTAAGTACTAAGTTACCCTTCGAGATGTTCTTACGTTGAATCTTTTTATTATAATAGTTGGAGGCCCTTTATTGATAAGTTGCTAACTGTGTTAGGACTACATCTCTTTATTTTTTAACGAGGTTTAGGTCGACCCTCAAAACCTTTTCATTTTTTTTCTTCTGACCCCAATTTGACTCTTAAACTTAGAAGGTCAATCTCAAAGCACCACGACTTCCATTCCAAATGCTAGGTGGAATGACATTTCTCTTATTAGTACCTTAACGATTATCCTCAGGGCCCATAATACCCTAAGAAGTTTGTCAACCCATTTTCTCTTCCTTTCATCCAATCTTTTTTTCAGGGCTTCTAATATTGTCTTGTTCATGGCTTCAGCTTGTCCATTAGATTGAGGGTGTGCAATCGACATGAATCTTAGGTCAATGTGAAGGTTGAACACCACTCTTTAAACTTTTAGTTTTGAATTGTTTGGCCATTATCCGTTATTATAGACCAAGATAGGCCAAATCTACAAACTATGTTTTTTACACAAATTTCTTGACTTAGGTCACCGTCGTAGTGGCCAAAGCCTTAACTTCAAACCATTTGGTGAAGTAGTCTATTGCTACTAAGACGAACTTCCTCTTACCTGTAACTGGTGTGAATGGTTTGAAGACATCCATTTTTTACTATATGAAAGGCAAAATGCTAATGATAAGAATAAGCTCAATCAAGTAGAGATATTACACATGGGCGAACCTCTGACATTTATCGCATCTCTTAACTAATTTGGTTACATTCTTCTAATAGTGGGCCAATAGTAGCCCTACTAAGCACTTTATAGGTTAATGGTCGAAGTTCGAGGTGGCTTCTATATATTCTTTCGTGGATTTTTCATAAAAAATAGTCTATTTTTTCTTTAACTATACATCTCAGATAAGTAGGTTAAAGATCTTTTGTATAAATTTTTCATTAACCATCGTGTATCGAGAAGCCTTCCTCATTAATGCTTTAGCTCAAAACCCTCTCTTCAAGTAGCATTCCTATGGTCAGGTATACCCTAATTGGGGTTATCTAAGATTTTTTTTTTTAAGATTTATCCTACGAGCTTTTCCTTAATGTTTTTCTATACCAATTCTTTCACCATGATTGGATTTAAACTCTTTATTATTATTTCTGAAGCCAACTTAGAAAAGGAATCTATTAGTAGCTTTTGAACCTCAATATACTTCTTTACATCAGTTTTCTCAAAATCGATGACTACTAAGGCTAGTGCTTGTCTAGTTATTTATTAATCCTATCTTTTTCAAGCTTCAACTCTCTATTTATCTGATGCGATCACTAATTAAGAAGTCTCTATATATGGCTTATATTTGAATATATCAAACTTGACTACCAACTTTAAACCCGTTATTAACCCTCATACTCCACCTCATTGTTAGACTCTTTGAATCTAAACCTCATGATGTATTGATATTGTAATCCTTCTAGACTAATTAAAATGAATGCAGCTCCTCTATTGTGGTTTTGTGGCCAATCCATCGATAAAAAACATTTACCTGTCCTTATCTGAAGTTTTCCCATCTTTTTTGGGTCATTCTTCAAGATGGGCTAAGATAAGCTTTACAATAAAATCTGCTAACACCTAAGATTTCAAAGTCAACCTAGGCAGTATATGTAGATTAAATTCATTGAGCTCTATTGCCTACTTAATTAATCTTCATGATAATTTCAACTTCTATAAGACCTGTCATAGCAATTGATCAATTAATAAATAGATCACAAAAGCTTAAAAATACAACCTGAGCCTTTTGGTCAAGGTGACAACTGCATAAGCTAATTTTTCTATATTGCCGTAGTTTATTTCTAGCCTTGTCAACACCTTACTCATAAAGTAAATTGGTCTTTACCTTTTCTCTTCTTCTTAGACTAAA